>JAAGEH010000434.1:15527481-15537845 GCA_011751065.1 Lasiurus cinereus
ATCCATCCATCCATCCATCCATCCATCCATCCATCCATCCATCCATCCGTCACTACCACCAGTGATGTCTTGGGTTAAAGGATTACATCATGCATACTGTGTGGCTAGTGCCCTAAATTAGTGATCAGTGGGGACAGCAGACAACTAAGCAAGGAAAGTGATAAATGCTGTAAGGGAAGTCTATAAAAGCCTCAGGAGACAGGACAGGTAATTCCCCTTTAATAATACAGGAGACCTCCATGGACCCAGCCCCACACTACATTGGACTTGTTGGTGACAGGCAAGTTGTCTAGTATGCACTGTTTGTCACCAGCACTGTTGTATGCTCTTGATTCCCCACATTAATATTTCACTTCATTTATTTTGCAGCACGATTTCCTATGCACTCTACTGTGGGTCCCACAATTATCTTGCTGTTTGTAGATGAAGACGCTGAGGGTCAGAGAGGTGAAGTGACCTGCCCACACCACATAGCTAGCAAGAGGCAGAGCTGAGACTCAGGTCCCTTGCTTTCTAATAGACTGGCCTTTCATCTGTATCTCAGCGGTCTCCTTTTGCACTTCT
Source organism: Lasiurus cinereus (assembly GCA_011751065.1). NCBI lineage: Eukaryota > Metazoa > Chordata > Mammalia > Chiroptera > Vespertilionidae > Lasiurus > Lasiurus cinereus. Next base: position 15,528,046 of record JAAGEH010000434.1, read on the forward strand.
AGCTATACCCATGGCCTCCTTCTACCTCACAGCTGCTGAGGGACCTCCTCCCCATAGAGCCTAATCTTGTGATGGCTTATTGCCTCCTACCCCAATCAAAATGGCCCATTTCTATTGCCTTGCATTCTTATTGGGGAGTTGGGGGCAGAAGGCAATCATGACAATTCTCAGGTCAAGTGGATCATTAAAAAATGTCATCAACTTTCATGTCCAGTCTCCTTAGAACTCCTTACGGGTCCAGTTTAAGTAAGCCCTTCCCGATCCCTGGCTTCAGTTTCCCATCTAGCCTAGCTGGTCTACAAAGCCCTTTCTGGGGGCGATCACTGGTCAACATTGTTATTCCTCATTCCTCTTTTCTTTCCAAATTTCCAAGTGTTCAGCATGCACCAGACATGGGGCCAGGAACTAGGGAAGCTGTCAACAGGATGGACATGGTCTCTACCTTTATAGAGTGGGAATTAGTCTTTCATATCTAGCTTTTGAGGAGCAGTCTCTTCTTTTTATATATATATACTAGAGGCCCAGTGCATGAAATTCACGCATGGGGGTGGGGTGTCCCTCAGCCTGGCCTGCACCCTCTCCAATCTGGGACCCTTCAGACATCCCTCTTGCAATCCTGGCCTGCTGGCTTCTAACTGCTCATCTGCCTGCCTGTCTGATGGCCTCTAACCATCTCTGCCTGCTGGCTTGATAGTCCCCTAATTGCTCCCGTACCAGCCTGATTGCCCCCTAACTGCTTCCCTACTGGCCTGATTGCCTCCTAACTGCTCCCCTACTGGACTGATTGCCCCCACCAGTCTGATTGCCCCTTAACTTTCCTCCCCTGCTGACCTGATCTCCCTTAACTGCCCTTCCCTGATGACCTGGTTACCCCTAACTGACCTCCCCTGCTGGCCTGATCACCCCTAACTGCCTCTGCTTTGGCCCCTGCCATTGTGGCTTTGTATGGAAGGACATTCAGAGATGTCTGGTCTAATTAGCACATTACCCTTTTATTAGTATAGACTAAAGGCGTGGTGCATGACCTTTGTGCACTGGTGGTGGTGATGGGGTGCATTCCTCAGCCTGGCCCGCACCCTCTCTCAGTCTGAGACCCCTGGGTGGACATTCCCTGAGGGATTCTTAGTATTACCATGGAGGGAGGTGTGAGAGGCTCCTGCCACCACCACCACCACCACTGTGCTCACCAGCTCTGAGCCTGGCTTCTGGTTGGTCTCCCCTTGTGGGACCGCACTGAGCACCAGGGAACAACTCCTGCATTGAGTGTCTGTCCCCTGGTCATCAGTGCACATAATAGCAACTTGTCATTCTGCTATTCAGTCTGTTTGCATATTAGGGTTTTATTATATAGGCTTTTAAAAAATGTATGTTTTTATTGATTTCAGAGAACAAGGGAGAGAGAGAGAGAGAGATAGAAACATTAACAATAAGAGAGAAGCATTGATTGGCTGCCTCCTGCATGCCCTCCATTGGGGATCGAGCCCACAACCCAGGCATGTACCCTAACTGGGAATCCATCTGTGACCGCCTGATTCATAGGTGGATGCTCAATTATTGAGCCACTCTGGCCAGGTGAAGCAGTATTTTCTACTGGGAATTTGGAACTATAGGCCCCAGTGTTTGTTCTTCCTTTCTAAGGATTCTCTTTCTGGTTGGTCATGCTTTGGCTATGTGACCTTAGGTAAGTAACTTAACCTCTCTGAGCTTCTATTTCCTTATGTATAAAGGAGAAAAAAATCGTAACTTTCTCCAAAGGGAGTTGGGAGTTTTAAATAAATAAATAAATAAATAAATAAATAAATATTGTTATTTAAATGATTCATTTAATGATACCTTTAAATTTCATTTCTTTTTTTAAAATTTTTATTCATGTATTACATGTATCTTTCCCATTGCCCCCCCTAAATTTCATATTTTCTTCCCATTGTCCCCATTGCCCCCCCCTAAATTTCATATTTTTCATCAATTTAAATGAATATATATATATACACAAAAACATACACTATTTAGAGGTTGAGATCTTGAATCACACAGATTTAGGTTCAAATCCCAGCTCTGCCACTAACCAGCTCTGTGACTCAGAGAAAATCACATAACCTTCCTGTGACTCTGTTTTTATGTCAACAATGTAGGGATAATAATAGTAACCACCTCACAGGGATGTTGACAAGATTAAAGGAGATAATGCTCATAAAAAATTTAGCTCAGTGCCTGACATTTTATAAGCCCTCAAGCTTTCTGGTCCTTATCTCCTTGCCCTTCTCACAGGTTCCCACTTGCCCCCTTTCTTCTTCTATTAAATTTTAATTATATTCTGTGGACCATATGAGTGGTTGATTAACACAAAAGCACATATGAATTCCCCACTATGGACACTTCAATCACCATGTTACTGGTTCTTTATCTCTCTAATGTGTGTGTGTGTGTGTGTGTGTGTGTGTGTGTGTATGTGTACATAGATGAATTTGTTCCCACGTTCTCTCTTTTATTTTTACACAACTGAATAGCTTTCCATGATATATATTGTTTTGTACTTAGCTTTTTAGTATTTAATACTGCAATCTGGAGGATATTGCATAATGTGTATAAAAAGCTTTTTTTCCCCTTCCATAAAAAGCTGCATAATGTTCCATCAGTGGACACCACACTATTGATCTAACCAGCCCAGCACTGGTGGACATTTAGGCCATTTCCAGAAAGGTACTGTACTTTTGAAAAGCCTTTAAGCCTCTCATTCATGATCACGTGGAGAGAAGGGACTGGGGACTGTAGGGCACGGAGCACAGCTGAGGTTAGGCAGGAGCCCAAGAGCAGTCAGAACAGCACCTGAGTCCTGGATGGGCCACTTGCCGCTCTGGCACCGGGGGCCTGGTTTTCATTCTCTCTAAAGCCTCGGGGCCTGGGAGTTAGCATCTCTAACAAATTTACAAGCTATGCTGCTGCTAGTGTGGGAACTGCACTTCGATAAGGGGCTGCTTAAGCCACCCAAATGGGGAATCTGATAATTCCCATCATACAGGCTTATTGTGGGGATTAAGGTATGTAGCCCCTCAGCGCTGTGCTAGCACCAGACTAAGAACTTAATAGTCTTAGCAATTATGACTATATCTGCCACTCACCACAGAGAGAAGAGCGAACTAGACAGGGATGGTGCAGAGCAATCCGCAGAGCCCTGGTTTAGGGGAATGCTAGAGCTTCTCCCCAAATCTCCTCTAAGCCTCAAGTCTGGAATGCCTGGGGAACTCTGCCGAGCTGCCAGAAATCTTCTTCTTTTTGCCAGGCTGGTGTGTGGCTCAGCGGTTGAGCATCGACCTATGAACCAGGAGGTAACGGTTTGATTCCCAGTCAGGGCACATTCCCAGATGGCAGACTCCATCCCTAGTAGGGGACGTGCAGGAGGCAGCCCATCAGTGACTCTAACTTCCTTTCTTCCTCTCCTTTCCTCTCTGAAATTGATTTAAAAAATGTATTTTTAAGAAATCTTCAGTTTTATGGCAGCTGGGAATGGAGAACTGAGAGGCAGAAGCCCAACCCAAAGCCCGAGTATTGACCATGGTGATGGATGCTTCTGTGGGCACCATCCTGTACTGGCTTGCTCCTCGGCGAAGGGGGTTGCACAAGAAGACCGAGAAGGGCTCCATCCCATCCCAGCCTCCAACCTGTGGCCATCAAAGGGCCCCTTCCATTCCCAGAGCCCTTGTAATTTGCTCTCATTAACTGTGCTTTGTTGGGGGGCGGGCAGTGGAGAAGCTCAGACAGCCCACTGCAGGCCTGGTCATGTTCACACTGCTCTCTCCTTCCTGCCCTGGGATGGGAAGCCCGGAGTGAAGGCACTGCCTTGCTCCTTCCCACGCCACCCTCTCTGCATGGAGCCAGGGACTCAGAAGAGCCAGCCATGGCAGAAGCGTGTGAGTCTGTTAGTCAAAGCAGGACACTAAATGGAGCACTAAAATTATTGGGCTGGGAGCAGGAGCTGGGCTGGGCTGGCCTCTAACTTGCCATGTGACCTTGGGGAAGACTTTTTCCCTCTCTGAGTCTCGCTGTTCTCTTTCGTGAAATGAGGTGCCCTGAGTCAGTGTCGGGTCCCAGAAATAAGAAGCCAGCAGCATTTCCCTTTGGTTCACCTCTGCCCAGTCCCTTAGACATCGACCTTCTAGCACTTGGGCCTCCTCTGCTGCCTGGCACCCCAACCTGCTGCCTTCCAATCCCAACTCCTTCATTGTTCCCCGGTTTGCATTCTTATTTCCCAGGACTTTGGAGACACAACACCCTTGCTGTGCCACTTCTTGGCTGTGGGACCTCAGACGAGTCACCCCACTCAGAGTCCCCATGTGTAAAATGGAAATAATACCATTATCTGCTGACATGGGGTGTGAGCATTCAAAGAGATACACATGCAGAAGCTTAGCATGGTGCCAGGCACGTGGTAAGCTCTCAATAAAAAAGCTGCGGCACACGTACACCATGGGATGTTGTTCAGCAGTACACAAGAAGAATCTCTTACCCGTTGAGACAGCATGGAGGGACCTGGAGAGTATCATGCTAAGTGAAATAAGTCAGAGAAAGACAAGTATCACATGATCGCACTCATATGTGGAACTTAAGTGAAAAAAATAAACTGATGAGTGAAGTGGATCCAGAGACATGGAAGCATGGCACAGAGTGCAGAATTTCGGAGGGAAGGTTGGGGAGGGTGGGAGATAATCATAGACTTTGTATGCATATATGCATAATCCATGGACACACACAATAGGGTGCTAAAGCCTGGGGTGCGGGTGGGGGTCTGGAGGGAGTCAATGGGACTAAAAAGAGGACCTATGTGATACTTTCAACAATAAAGATTAATAAAATAAATAAAATAAAATTTCTTCAGTATTAATATATATATATATACATATGTGTATATATACATACACACACACACACACACACACACACACACACACATATATGAGAGTCACTCTTGTGATAGTTATCCCTATGATTCTTTTAAAAGTTAAGCAAATCCAGGGCTCTGGGGGGACAACACCCTAACTCTTTTTTAATTTTTATTTAATAAATCTTCATTGTTCAGATTATTACAATTGTTCCTCTTTTTTCTCCCCATAGCTCCCCTCCACCTGGCTCCTACCCCACCTTCTGCCCTTACGTCCCCACCCCACATTGTCCTCATCCATAGGTGCATGATTTTTGTCCAGTCTCTCCCTGCACCCCCTCACCCCTTTCCCCCTAAGAATTGTCAGTTCACTCCCTTTCTATGCCCCTGATTCTATTATATTCATCAGTTTATTCTGTTCATCAGATTATTAATTCACTTGACTTTTAGATTCACTTGTTGATAGATATGTATTTGTTGTTCATAATTTTTATCTTTACCTTTTTCTTCTTCTTCCTCTTCTTAAAGAGGACCTTTCAGCATTTCATATAATACTGGTTTGGGGCTGATGAACTCCTTTAGTTTTTTTCTTATCTGTGAAGCTCTTTATCTGCCCTTCAATTCTGAATGATAGCTTTGCTGGGTAGAGTAATCTTGGTTGTAGGTTCTTGCTATTCATTACTTTGAATATTTCTTGCCACTCCCATCTAGTCTGCATAGTTTCTGTTGAGAAATCAGCTGACAATTGTATGGGTGCTCCCTTGTAGGTAATGAACTGTTTTTCTCTTGCTGGTTTTAATATGTCTTTTGCTCTTGGTATTTTAATTATGATGTGTCTTGGTGTGGTCCTCTTTGGATTCCTTTTGTTTGGGGTTCTGTGCACTTCTTGGACTTGTAAGTCTATTCCTTTCACCAGGTGGGGGGAGTTTTCAGTTATTATTTCTTCAAATAGGTTTTCAGGTTTTCAGTATCTTGCTTTCTCTCTTCTTCTGGAACCCTCATAATTCTGATGTTGGTATGCTTGAAGTTGTCCCAGAGGCTCCTTACACTATCTTCACATTTTTGGATTCTTTTTTCTTTTTGCTTTTCCAGTTGAGTGTTTTCTGCTTCTTTGTATGTCAAATCTTTGACTTGATTCTTGCTTTCCTCTAGTCTGCTGTTAGGTCTCTTAGAGTATTTTTTATTTCAGTCAGTATATGTTTAATTTCTAGTTGGTCCTTTTTCATCTCCTCTTGGGTCTCACTAAATTTATTAATCTTTTCTAGGAAATTCTTGAAAAACCTTATAACCGTAGATATGAACTCTATATCCAGTTGTTTATTTTCCTCCATTTCTTTCCTTTGTCTCAGCATTTTCATTGCTTCCCTGAGTTGGGAGAGTAGCTTTGTGTGCTAGGTGTCTTATATGGCCCAGTAGTTCTGCCTCCCCAGTTACCTGAGGTCGATTCTCTTGGTGCACCGCTTTGTGGACTGTGTGTACAGCCTTGTTGTAGTTAAGTCTTTTTTTTTCTTTAGCTTTTATATTTGAGTTTATTCTTCATTTAACTTTTAAAACACTACTCTACTTGAATATTAAAACAAAAACAATAGCAAGTAGTGAGCATATTATGGTTACCGTCCTTCACTCATTCACTACTATATATAAAATGCCAGCAGTGAGTATTATTCACTGGCCCCATTAAGAGGTCTGACACTGAACACCACCCCTAAGATGATGTTCATCATCCTCATATGCTTCTCCATTGTAATGGTGCCATCTTTCTTGATTTGGATCAAAGTCTACCAGTCCTACCTGGTCCATTTCATCAGTCTCTTCTACTTCCTTCCTTTCAGGTAGGATTTTTTCCAGCAAAGGGAGTTTATCAAGAGAGAGAAAGCCATTCTCAGGAAAGTTTACCTTAAAATCAATGATTAGGTGACCTTTTTCATACAGTCTACAATAAATTGGCATGCCTTTATTTAATACACACTTGGTATCTCCATGCTTGACAATCTGACCTGGATGAGAGGTGATGACTATGGTTTGGTTGTCAAGAGTAGCTATTGGCTTTTGGAAGCCACACAATGCTTCAACCAGCTGAATGTCCATACACATGAAAAGATCTTCTCCTCATCGAGTGAAAACAGCATGGTCCTTCTGATCTAAAACAATGATAATATCTCCTGGCTCCAGCCCTGGTTCCTGGTCTCCTTCACCATGGAATGTTATCTTCTGGCCATCTTTCATGCCTTTATCAATATGAACTTCTAGAATCTTCTTCTCTCGAACTATCTTCCTTCCGTTGCAGCTTTTACATCTATCTTTAGGACCTATCCTTTCCCCATGGCCCTGGCACTCCATGCACACAGACTGAATTTGCTGAACCATTCCAGGGCCTATCTGATGAATTCTTATTTGCCTTCCAGTACCTCGGTAATTGGGACAGAACTCTACTGCTCCCTTCTTACTGCCTCGTCCTTCACTTTTGTCACAAATCACATTCTTTTGTAGAGATAGTTTTCTTGTTGCACCATTCTATAAGTCTTCCAAGGTTATGGAGAGCTGATGCACAATGTTTTTACCTTCCCTTTCTCTCTGCATCCCCCTTCTCCTCCAAAAAATGTATCAAAGATGTCCATAGGGGAACCAAAACCACCACCTGCTCCACCTTCCTCAATTGCTTCTTCTCCTTCTTTGTCATATAATTCCCTTTTCTTTGCATCAGAGAGCACTTCGTAAGCTTGAGAAATCTGTTTAAACTTCTCTTCTTCATTTGAATTCTTATCAGGGTGGTACTTCAAGGCCAGCTTCCTATAAGCCTTTTTCAGTTCTTCTGGGGTGGCATTGGGTTTGACCCCCAAAACATCATAGTAAGTAGTTTCTTTCATCATTTTTGACAGCTGGTGAGTGGGCCAAGGCAGGTGTGGAGGAGCTGGAAAGAGCGCGTTGCTGCACGCAGCTCAGGCAGCCACCGCTCCTCCACCTCTCACCAAGAGTTCTGGAAAGTTCCTGTAGTTAAGTCTTGATTGTTGTTGGTATCACTGGGGGGAATTGACCTCCAAGCCACTTGATTGTGAGGGTCAGCTGTGTCAACGCCAGGAAAACTTCTGTGTTGGACTCTGCCTTAAGACTTGCAAGATTGCAAAAGCCTCTGTGCTAGGCTAGGATGGGGCGGAGTCTCAGGACTGAGCAAACAGCCTTGGTTTCCCTCAGCCCTGCCCTATGAGGCCCCTGGGTCTCAGTGTTCCTCGATAATCGCTGCAGCCCTCTCTGTGCACAGTCACACTTCTGCGCCTCCAGATCTCTGCCTTTATTGCTTCCTTGAGTTTCTGTGTGCTCCAGGAACTCGTATGAGTCTGGGTCACCAAGGTCTCGCCCAAAACTGGGGTTCAGTGCAGTCTGGCCTAGATTTCAGTGCAGTTGGGAGATTCTGTCTTCCTCCCACTAGAGAAAACCAGCAGCACAATCAGCAGTCAGCCCTCTGTGTGCGCATTTTTGCACGTACCTCCAGACCTCTGTTTTTCATGGCTCCCCTAAATTTCCCTGCACTCCTCCCTTTTCACAACAGTATGAATCTCGTCCAGAACTGGGGTTCAGTGCTGTCAGAACTGCAATTCAGTGCAGTCGGGAGTTTCCGTCTTCCTCCCGCTAGAGGAAGCCAGCCAGGCCCTCTGCTGCCTGTCCTCTCCACGCACGTGTCCCTGTACCTCAGCTTTTTGCAGCTCCTCTGAGTCTCCGTGAGCCCCTCTCTTTCCTTCTAGTTGTACAATTCCCACTCAGCCAGCTTTCCTGTGGTTCTGGATGATGTCCGTCCTGTCTTTTAGTTGTAGTTTTGAAATTGTTGTGAGAGGTAGCAATTTAGGTGTTCACCTCTGCTGCCATCTTGGTTTCCCAACACCCTAACCTTTGAGACCATATGTCCCTGCCTGATGTTCTGTTTTAACATTTTGCCATTCTCTTGTCCTCTCTCCTCTCTCCCTAACATCTAATTATCTAGACAAGCTGTCCAAGTTGTCTCTCTTGACATAATTTTATTTCTTTTTTCCCCTCAACAAAGGACCAAATGCTTATACAGCCCCCTTCCTCATCCCAGGCACGGCGGCCATCAAAACAAAAAAGACCAAGAGGGTCCTCAAATAACTGAATGTGTAATTTACAACCTAGACGTGCTTTCTGGATGGCACATTAGAGGTAGAGAGAGCTCAGATAGCTTAAGCCATGGTTTGGCCTGTGAGACTGCAGATGTGGTACATGATACAGAAGAACAACATCAGATACTGCAGGGATCTCCACCCCAAGTGTGCTCGGCGAGTTTGGATGCAGCCGAGTGTGGGGGTGAAGGAGGACGAAGATCAGCTACTGCAAGCAAGCAGGATTTGCTGAGTGCCTTGGGTGAGTCACTCGGCCTCTGTGCTTCTTCAGCTAATTTAACAGGGGCAAGAAACCCGGCTTTACAGGAAGAGCTGCAGAGTGCTCTCACATGGGAACTGTTCGGGTGTGCTTTCACCCATTTGTGAAAGATTGCTCGAGTGCCCGCTCCGTGCTCTGTGCTGGGGAAGAGATGGATCCACAGGCACATAGGAGCAGCCAGGATTTATTTACATTTCAGGCACTGTAACCCACATGAAGTCATTTTATTGGCATAACAGTCTTATAACAAGTTTTACTATCCATATTTTATAGGCAGGAAAAGAGATTGACCAACTTGCCCAAAATTCCCCCCATTTTAGCTTCAGTCACTGCACACTGCTCTCCTGGAGCGGTCTGGGGATCCACGGGAGGCACACCCTTGTCTGTGGTGCGCAGGTCAAAACAATGTTAATTTTTACTAAGACGCCCTTGCCGCATTCACTCCATTTTCTTTCTTTTTTTTTTTGAACATTCAGATTTTTTATTTCTTTTTATTTTTTAATTAATTTTTATTAATTTTTTATACATATCTCCC